>JAURVB010003209.1:0-17676 GCA_033002965.1 Piper betle | reverse complement strand
ATCAACTCAAGGAGGGAAAAGTCAATTTGAAACAAACATGGAAGCAAGCTAGCACATAGCGGGAAATGTGGGTGAAAGTATCGAACAACTCGAAGAGGCATTGAACGAAGGAAATGAAGGAGGAATTACTCCAAGTAGAAGCATGCTAAGACGAGAAGGCCTAAGTATAAGAAGCAATGAAGAGAAGAACCAACCATCAGAAGCTGGAAGAGTGCTTTTGATGCTAACAAATTAGCTAAGTGGAGGGCAAGTATAGAATCAAGCAATTGAAAAGAGATTTCGTTGAAGTGAAGAGCGGATGCAACTAATAGAGGATATGATGCAACAAGTGCTTGCCCAGATGCAACAGGCTAATGCTGCAATCGAGAGATCATCGAGATGAGAAGACAACCATCCCATGCACTGTCCAACAATGGACCAACCCCTGGAGGTCAGATAGATGTCTTCGACCTCCATAAATCCAATTGTATCAAGCTCACTCCCAGCTACAAGAACAACGACCACAACATTGAGGGATCAACCTAACAACCCTCATGAAATTAATAATTTTTCTTTGATTTCAAGTATTGAGTCCATCCACCAAGCATTTACAACCTCAACTTCACGGCCCAAACAGTTTGGACACAACACAACCAGCTATAACAACCAAGCAGAAGCAAACCTTGTCTGCTTCCTCACTTTGCATGGTTTCCACAGCCACCATACTACCAATCGCCTTACCTATACCAGTGGTATGATCCTACATGCTCCCAACAACTAGCTTCCATGGAGTTTCCACCGTCAATCGCAACCACAGTGCCCATCCAAGCGGCACCATCAGCAATGCCAACAAGTAAAATGCCAGCTCCGGTTACAATTTTACCATTAAATCAGCTACAAACCCAACTGCCAATCATGCCAATAGCGCCAATGTCAAACCTTTCTATGAGGAGTTGAAAGCATAAATTGATGTACAAACTACACTTATCACTACTTTGATCAGACAAACGCGAGATCAAGTACAAAGCTCTAGCTATATGAGATCCTTCAATTTAGTCCCATATCTAATACCTACTGGGGTAAGATCCTCTTTATAAGTGTGAATGGACTATAAATCTTTAACTTAGTTAACCACTTTATAAGAGATGACTCAACCCATTATGTTGCATTTTAGGCTCGGTTTGTTATAAATGATATCAGAGCCTCTTGGTTCCGTGTTAGATGGTGGGATGCAGTAGGAACGTTGGCTAGGCTTCCGGTCATGGGACCAAAATGGTAGTGGGCTGGGGCTAGTGACAAGCCAAGTGTAGGAATTTCGAGGATGAAATTTCCTAAGATGAGTGGATTGTGAAATCCCTCAACTTAGTCCTACATCTAATACCTACTTGGGTAAGATCTAATACCTACTGAGGTAAGATCCTGTTTATAAATGAGAATGGACATAGATCTTTAACTTGGTTAATAACTTTTTAACAACTTCTAATACCCATTATGTTGTATTTTGGACCAGGTCGTTACAAGCTGCTAATGTAATGATAGTGAGCTACTCATCCTCACCAATGAAATCTCAAAAGAGAAAGGAGAAGCTTGAAGAAGAAAGGAAAAATGAGGAAATTGATGTTCTGAAGGTTAAGGTTAAAGACATGGAAGTGTCACCTGCTTCCACTAAAGAAGGAAAGAAAGGATTCTCCACATCTCTACCGATGCAAAAGATTGAAGTTCAAGCTAATCAAGGCACAAGACATAGGGAAGATATAAAGAAAAGATGGAAGACCAGCTTGTTGTCCAAATAATTTCAACTCAAGAGGAAGTCAAGTCGAAGAATTCAATGCATCATGGAAAAACAAGACTGCGCTTAATGTGCAGCTTTGGTGGAAATATAGTGATCCAATGAAGGAAGCGACATTATATTGGAGGAGACACACAACTTGGTCAGTGGATCCTGATTGTTTTTATTCAAGTTTTGTTGCCCGAAGTAGGGTTACATTTTTCACCAGCAGCCCTTTCTTGATCAAGTATTAGGAATGAGGTGAAGCTTGAAGTACCTTATCACAATCGCCAACAATGAAGACTTGGCAAACGCACATGAGGAGCAAGAATGTCTTAGTGCAAGCACAAGTTCAAGATCGCCATCAAACTCAACATTGGGAAAGATATTGCGGGTTTCAATCAAAACCAATGCCGTTGAAAGAGATAGAGTAAAAAACTCAACAAATAGTAGGGGCATCGCAAAAGAACAAGGACACCTCTATACCGTCGAAGGAAAAGAAGACATCATCCGATCTTGTTGCCAAAGATGCTTGATACCCTGAAGAAGAAGCTATAGATGAGAGTAGAAACAAATCTGTAACGACCAAGCCCAAAGTGTAACGTAATGGGCTAAGTCATTTCTTTAAAATGGGTACCCCGGAAGTTAAAGATCTATAGTCCATTCCCACTTATAAACAGGATCTTCTCCCAATAGGTATTAGATGTGGGACTAAGTTGAGAGATCTCACAATCCACCCACCTTAGGGAATTTCGTCCCCGAAATGCCTATTTTGGCCCGTTGCTAGCCCCAACCCACGACCTTTCTGGCCCGTGATCGGCAGCCTAGCCAACGTTCCTAATCCAGCCCACCATCTAACACGGAACCAGGTCGGCTCTGATACCATTTGTAACGACCCAGCCCAAAGTGCAACGTAATGGGCTAAGTCATTTCTTTAAAATGGGTACCCCGGAAGTTAAAAATCTATAGTCCATTCCCACTTATAAACAGGATCTTCTCCCAGTAGGTATTAGATGTGGGACTAAGTTGAGGGATCTCACAATCCACCCACCTTAGGGAATTTCGTCCCTGAAATACCTATTTTTGGCCCGTTGCTAGCCCCAGCCCACGACCTTTCTGGAGAGCCGGCCTGGTTCCGTGTTAGATGGTGGGCTGGATTAGAAACGTTGGCTACGCTACCGGTCACGGGCCAGAAAGGTCGTGGGCTGGGGCTAGCAACGGGCCAAAAATAGGCATTTCGGGGATGAAATTTCCTAAGGTGGGTGGATTGTGAGGTCCCTCAACTTAGTCCCACATCTAATACCTGCTGGGAGAAGATCCTGTTTATAAGTGGGAATGGACTATAGATCTTTAACTTCCGGGGTACCCATTTTAAAGAAATGACTTAGCCCATTACGTTGCACTTTGGGCTGGGTTGTTACAAATGGTATCAGAGCCGACCTGGTCCGTGTTAGATGGTGGGCTGGATTAGGAACGTTGGCTAGGCTGCCGGTCACAGGCCAGAAAGGTCGTGGGCTGGGGCTAGCAACGGGCCAAGTATAAGCATTTCGGGGATGAAATTTCCTAAGGTGGGTGGATTGTGAGATCCCTCAACTTAGTCTCACAACTAATACCTACTGGGAGAAGATCCTGTTTATAAGTGGGAATGGACTATAGATCTTTAACTTCCGGGGTACCCATTTTAAAGAAATGACTTAGCCCATTACGTTGCACTTTGGGTTGAGTCGTTACAAATCTATCATTCTCTCATTGCTACCTAAATCTACAAAGTAGAAGGAAAGAAGTCTAAATTTGGAGACCACGGTTGTTGAGTAAAAAATTGACCCCCAAGATCAAAATGATAGCCAGTTGCCACAAAATGACCCAAGAGGGGTCATCCCACCTTGAGGGGAATATATTACTATGCAAAAAAAGGTGATAAAAAAGAATATTATTAACAAAAAGTGAGAAAGAGAGTTGAAAAAAATGAAAAAAATGCCAATTATATTTCTTCAATTCTTCTTCTAAACTTGCGAAAAATCAGTGAGGGGGCTGATGAACGAGCACAAACATGAACATGTTTACCCTTGTCGAGTCTAATATCCTATAAACACCTCCTTTTCCTACCCTCGGTAAATTTTGGAATGGGTCATGGTAGTTTCCACAACATGGAGAAGAGATAAGAAAAATATATATATAAGAAGAGAATTGTTGAAGATCTTAGGCCATGAAATACGACCTAACTAGGGAAGATAAGAGACCGGGCTCACACGTTGAAAGAAAAAAGATAGAAGAAGAGTAGAAGAAATAAACAGGAAAGGAAGAAGGGGAGGAGCGCCTCGCCGAAGATCAATCTTTGACAACCCCCAAGCCCACAAGATCAGAGTTTGGAGTGCCCTTGACGCAACCCACCCGAGAACCACCATCGACAGCCACCCTCGCTGGGAAATGCCAAGAAAAGCTCCCTGCTAGATTGAAAAATAGCACCAACCAGCCACCTTGTCGGCGTGTGTACAACCAACTCAAGAGGCCTTTGGCCACACGACAACCTCTATTGAGTTCCCCTTACACCCGGGAAGAAAACTATAACACCCTATTTCGGTTCACCCGTAAACCAACCCAGAAATGTTACCAGCAACCAAACCATTCGCTAGTCTACTTGATTCAATTAGGTCGACCCGGATCTACCCTCGACATTTCAAGATGGTGATGCAACATGCAAAGCATAGATATAATATTTGGATTCTAACGTTGGTCTACATTCAGGCTGTGGTATGCAATCAATTATAAAACAAACTAAACAAGCAAAAAGTTTAAAGAAAAATAGTTATTTTTAAAACAAAATAGACAAAGTCTCTACTAAAAGTGCAATAGGGACCACTATGTTAACATCAAACAGTATATATTTATATCAATAAAAATCTAAAGCACAGTCAAAACACACCATTTCATTCACATTCCGGTTATCAATATTTTTTTCATCATCTACGCCGAGTCTAAACTCCATTGCTCACCCTATTCATTTCATTCTCAATTTTATTCACAATGCAAAATATTTATATCACTTTGACGTCTTAAGATGGTGATGCAACATGCAAAGCATGGATGTGATGTTTGGGTTCTAATGTTGTTCTACATGTTTGCTATGGTATGCAATCAATTATAAAAAAACCAAACAAGCAAAAAGTTTAAAGAAAAATATTTATTTTTAAAACTAAATGGACAAAGTCTCCCCTAAAAGTGCAATATAGACCACCCTGTTAACATCAAGCATTATATATTTATATGAATAAAAATCTAAAACACAGACAAAACACAACATTTTCTTCACATTCCGATTATCATTACTTTTTTCATCATCTGAGCCGAGTCTAAACTCCATTGCTCACCCTATTCATTTCATCCTCAATTTCATTCACAATGCAAAATATTTATATCACTTCGTAGAATGACCTTTGATAAAGTTTAGTGGGATTTCCTATTTTTCGTTGGTTCTTCAAAATTTGGGGTTCAACAATGCTTGGATTGATTAGATTTCTAAATGTCTCACCACTCCATGCTTTAGTGTTATGATAAATAAATGCAATTTTGGCTTTTTCTAAAGTAAAAATGGTCTTCGAAAGGTTGTCCCCTTTCACTGTTCCTTTTCATTCTTTGTATAGAGAGCTCTTGATTAGGCTTGAAACAAAGGAATGAGAAAACCTTATCATACCTCTTAAGACAAAGAATGCTCCCAATGTCTCTCCCATAATGTTTGCCGATGATCTCTTAATTTACTCCGAAGACTCTCCTCTCTCAACATAATATATAAAATCTTCCTTGCATGACTTAGATACCTTCTCATGCTTAAAAATAAATATTATGAAAAATGTCATATACTTCTCCCATGCTTATGCCTATAAAGAAGATATTCATGGTTTGTTTAGCTATCACATTGGAGTGCTCCCAATTAGTAATTTGGATCTACCTCTTAGTTCAAAGAAGCTTTCTTATTCCATGTGTATTCCTCTCATTAATAAGATTAGAGCTAACATCTAATGATGGAAATCATATCTACTATCTTATGTCCGCTTCTAATTCTTAAAATCTGTCTTTAATGACATGTCTCATTATTAGACCTCTACCTTCACACTTCTCAAATGTGTTCTACATTTCATTACTAAATTGTTCTCAACGTTCTTGTAGAGAGGGAACATTAATGTCAAAGGTTTTCACAATGTTAGCTGGATGCAAATTTACAACCCTTTATCAGAAAGTAGTCTTGGTATCTGAGATATTTTTAGGCTAACAAAGCTTGACTAGCAAACTTAATTTGGCGAGTGTTAACAAATAAAAATACCTTGTGGGCAAAGTGGATTCATTGAGTTTATTTACAAGATGAATTTATATGGACCGTGCGCATAAATTGTGGGTCTCACTCATGGAATAGTATTATTTCCTTAAAAGAAAAAATAGTCCACGGTTGTTTCTATAGAATTAGCAATGACATAAATACAATCACTTTTCTTGACTCTTGGCTTAATCATTGCCCCCTCATCCAATGATTCGATCATCGAATAATTGCAAATCTTGAGGAAAACACTTCCTACACTATATCCCAATCTATCATTCATGGTTCTTTGGCCTTCACTTCTTACACTACGAACACAGAAGAAGCTTTTAACCTTTTAAATGACAATACTCTTTTATTGTCTCATACGGATGATAGTGTATGGTGGTTATCCTCTACAAGAAAATTTCCGTTTAAGAGTTGTTGGAACTTCTTGAGACTTCCTTTTCCAAGAGTGTTATGACACCATTTTATTTGGCCTAAATACGGAACAAACTGGCATACGTTCATTGCTTGGTTGGGTATGTGAAATGAGATTTTAACTCGACAATCTCCAAAAGAAAGGACTTCATCTCGCTAACATATACTCTATTGTAAGGCTTGCCTGAAAGGTAGAGACCATTTATTCTTTAAGTGTTTTTATAGTAAACAAGTTTAAAAGCTAGTCTTTTAAAAATGTCACATACTCTATCAAGTCCATTCCTTTGATGAAGAGATAAATTGGCTTCTTACCTTTTGCTTGCAAAATAAGTATGCAAATCTCCTCATGAAACCATTTTTTGTTGCTCACGTCTTTTCCATTTGGTACGAGTGAAATAAAAAAATATTTGATGATTTCAAAATACACCATGGTTCGTTGGCTATATGCATTATTTTTTAGGTACAACTCGCCTCGAAAGTCGTAAACTACAAACAAAAAATTATTAATCATTGTGATTTCCTTATGGATTTTTAGATGTAACTCTACGAGGATTCTTTAGAGCCCTTTTCCCCTTTGTATTTCTTTGCCCCTTTGGGGTTTCTTGAAATGAATTTTTACTTTATTAAAAAAAAAAAAGACAATGGAGACTCACATGAATATTGAAGTCATAAGGAGCTGAAGTGAGGAGTAGTTTTCTAAGCTGAAAAGCTTAGAATTTATACACAAACACATTGAAGAGCCAAAGACAGAAAAATATGCATTAGCAATAAATTTGATCTCAAAAGCCTAGAATTTGTAGGCAAACATTGAAGAGCCAAAGAGAAAAAAATATGCATTGGCAATAAATTTGATCCCTTCCATCCCCAAAACAATGCATAAAACAAGTAAAGAAAATACCTCTCCTAGAGTTTCAAGAAGTGGTTGTAAATCCGTGGAGCCAACAATTTTTGAGGAGTCTGGTTATCAAGACTGATATTGTAAAACCCACGATTCGAGTTAGGGTTTTATATTCAGAACCGGTCGGGTCGACCGTTATTTTTTCGAGTTGAGTCAGTTTCAGGACACGTGTACCGAGCCGATGCCGGTCGCGTGTATGAGCTATGAGGGTCATGCGTACCCAAGTATATGATGATAACGTCATGAACACAGCAGAACAGAATGAGTTATCAGAATATATGAGAGTATGCCAGTGATTTTTTATTATTTTTATATATAGTGGATCGTAGAATTAGTATTAGGCTGTTTATCGCGTTAGGACGCGTTACGGGCAGTCTGGGTGGGTTGTTAGTTCATAGAGCATATCATTATGATTTTTTTGGTGTTGTTTGATTTTACGGGATTTTTCCCGATTTTTATGAATTTTTTTAGGATTTAATACGACCTAGTTAATATACTTGACTCGAGCCGGAGACGAGTCAAGTCTTAATTACGAGTTTGCCACCCAACCATCTCTTCTCCACCCTCGACCTTTCCTCCCCCACGCCCAAACCCTAGCCGCCGCGCCGCCCCTGTTCGCGCGCCACCGCCGCCACGGCCGACGCCGCCTGGCCGTCGATCGACGCCGCCCAGCCCGGCCACGGCGTCGCCCTGCCGCCCCGACCAGGCCCGGCCACGAGCTGGCCGCCGCGACGCGAGGAACCACCGCGGTGACGCAGCGCTTGCGTCGCCGATCGCGCCGCCGCCGACCGTCGCCACCACGATTAGGTGGTCGGCTCGACGTCCTCGACCCCTCAGCTGCCTTTCCCGACCGGAGCGGAGGCCATCGCCGGCCTAGCCGGCCGGATCTAGCGACCCATCGCCGCCGGCCCTGTTTTAGCCGTTTTCCGGCGAGCCACCACCTCCGTTGGCCGCGTCGACCTCGTAGATGAGTCGGGGTCGCCGAGCCGGTTCCGAGGGTACCCAACACGACCCCTTTCCGACCAGTAGACGCCGCCGGCGATTGTCGCCGGAAAACCACCGGAAGTCGCCGGAAAACCGCAAGCAGCTGCCGGAAAACCGCCGGAAAATCGGAATTTCTGGGATTCGCCAGAATTCACCGGATCTTCCGCGGGGCTCACCCAGTCGAGCCCGATCGAACGTCGGACGCCGGGGAGCGCCGAATTCGAGCTCCGAGACACGCGACGGAACCCTAACCGTCGCCGAATGCCAACTACGTGAGGTATAATTACCTCCGATTGAGTTATTTAAAATTGATTATGATTGTTAGCATAGCATGCTAGAATTAACTAGTTGTCATGATGAATGTTAGCAGAGTATGCTAGATTTGATTAACTGTTATGAGTAATGCCTAATTATGAGTGAAGGGATGATTGTATGATTTGAGTGATTGCGAATAAATAGTAAGTGATCTAATGAGAGCATGATAAGTTATTACGACATAACTTAGAAAAACACGATAAGATTGGTATGAATAGGAGTTAGAATTTCTTTCATACTTATTGTTATATAATTGTTGATTGTTATGGTAGATGTTGTATTGTGAGCGTGTTTAATCATAACGAGTTTGATCCATCATTTAGTTAGCGGGCGTTAGTATCTAGTTTTGATGTGTAGGTACGGAGTAGGAGCTCGCCGCCTAGGCGCGATGACACGCTTGGAGCTTCTACCAGGTCCGTTTAGGACTCGTCTCTGATTTACTCTTTCTATTGTATGTTTAATTTATTGCCTGCAGGACAGGTTAAGTGGCGTTTTATCGGATCCCACTTAACTCGGGCCATTTAACCGAACATTTTCCGGATTAATAACCCCTCGAGGATGAGATCCCTCGAGGATGATTTCGAAACCAAGATCCACCACAAGTTGCCTTCGGGCCTATTATATAAATCCCTACCCAGCCCTATATATATATATGTAGTTTTCGCGTTTTTAGTGAGACGAGAGACGGAGAAATCGACTGCACGTACCATGCAGAGGATGCCGTGACAGTCAAAGCGGGCTCTGGATTAGTGCCAGCGGACTGTTCCATTCCCGAGGGATCCTGACAACTCCGCGTTTGAGTTCCTCACACCCGGAGAACGTGGAGGTTTACGGGTACTGTTTAGTACAGCGCATGTCCGGACTTGTGGTTCAAAGGGTACTAAAGGCGACTGCCTGAGAGTACTCGGCCTTCGTGCTCAAGGCCAGGAGAAATATGGAGGTAAGGAGAGGGCTTAGGATAAAGTTCATGAGAAGTACTGAAAAAGAAGTGCCGAGAGCGGCACAGTACCAGCAGCAGATCAGTTAGTTCGGGATGCTACCGGGTCTGCAGCCCAGTGGCTCCTCAGTAGTGCCCTTCAGAGTGTTCTTGAGGAAGTATATGGTTTTCTTTCATATGAGAGTTTGCTCTCATAGCCAGCTTGTTATAGTTATTTTATTTTCCGGACCAGTAACACTTGTTACTGACGTGTTTTTATACTATATGTAGGTAATAATCACGAGTTGGAGGAGCCAGCTTGGACGGAGGAGCAATGAGGTCTTGTACACACACACATGTTAGATTTCTGAATGTTTAATATTGTATTATTATGTTATTATATTGTGAATGACATGAGTAAATGTTTGAGCATGATGATATGATGTGAATGAAATGCTAAGACACGATAATAGAATGCAAAATATGATCAGAGTTGAGCAGCGGAAGCGTAGTGGGTTGAGACCCGAGCTTCAGAATGAATACGTTATAAATGAGATTTTGTGTGATTGTTAATGCATGCCGATATATTTGTATATATATTATTTTGACAGGGTGGGCCCATAATTGCACTTTTAGGGGAGACCCTGTTAGTTTTACTTCAGAATTTTCATCGATTTTGCTCGTAATTGTGATGGTGTGAAATTTAATTTGCATGTCATTCATGTAGTACCATGTTAGGATTTTGTGCATGCATTCATTCATGACAGATCGTATCTTCATCTTAAGACGCCGAGATTGGATCCGCACGAGTTAGGTTCGCGTTAGCCGACCTAACCGGGGCCTGTAACATGCCGCTTGGTTCACGAGCGTGAACCGGATTTGGGGTGTTGCAGATATGCCTAGAAAGGAAAGAACATCAACCTTGACATACTATGATTTATGGAGTTGTCAACAAAAATTCTCTATCACCCAAAGAGAAGAGAAATCTAGTATGGGTGAAATACATTGCATGAAAAAGATATGAATGAATCAAGATCATAGTTCAGAGAAATTACTTCATACTTCAAGTTTCATGATAACCTAAAGGGAAGAGAGAATGTATGCAAACCTTCGTTCAAACACAATAAGTGTTGCACTTGAGTCACACTTCAAATAATCGCTGAAGTTAGGAGGTAGATATGCGTAAAAATCTACCTGTCAATTTAAATTGGTCTGCATGCACATGAACATAAATTACGTTTAATAATGACAATTTCAAGTAAAGGAAGTGAAAATCCAGAAAATACTAGTCCAATTTGCTTCAATTGGATTGTGAAATACTCCATTGACAATTAGTGCTAGTTTGGCATACACTAAGTCAAAAATACTTCAAAAATTTCCTATCACAAGCTAAAACATTCAACATTCAGTAAAGTGCTCCACAATTAAGCATCCCACTAAATATATAAATCCTGACGTGAAGAACTTAATGCACAGATAAGAATATTGCAAAGAGACAATGAAGAAGAGAGGATCTTACAGCTACTGTGTCTATTTTGGAGCCATTGGACAGAAACACAGAGCCCTGTAGCACGAAAGTAAACATGTAAAGAGGGTTGATTAATGCAATTTTATACAATAAAAAATGCTACCATGTGATAGATGAGGATATAGATGTCACAGCGGTTAGAGAGATGAGGTGACATGAGTTGTCACATATAAGGTATCAGATAGATACAATACGGAAAATTATCTCAAAATACTGCAACTAGAGCACCATTAGACAGTCTTGGGTTACACTATTGGATAAACAACTTTTTAGTGGAACAGATGCTTATGCCTGAGGTACATTCTTGGGTAAACAACTTCCAAAAGAAACAAATGTTTACCAGCATAAGAGGAAGGCCAATGGTGCGAATTCAGAAGCCAATGACTTTAAAAGTACGCAACTATATGAGACAGCAACTATTGCACTACGGGCAAAAAACAAGCATGGCGGGAAAGAGTGTGTACCTTTCAATATTTTCTTGAGGAAATACAGACATTGAGTTTTCTGAACAAGAAACATGCATCAATCAAAAGAAGATACGTTGATAATATCTTATGACTTCATATTAAATTTCGATAATGCATTAACTACTTCAATGATGAAAGCTTTGACTGGTATCCTGAGATTTAGAACAATTACAGCATATCGTATCTTTAAGAAATTAATTTCCTTGACTACATTAACTGTCAATAGTACACTGCCAGGTTATCAACTGCAGAGGCATAATATGAGACCACCAATTTTGATGCCAGATATATGTTTGAAACCATTTATTAGGCCATATATAGGCTCTGTTGAGGGTTGCAATAGGAAGGGAATCAACATTATGACTTTGCATTGCATGGTTTTATGTCATAGATTCAAATATGAAAGCAACCAATTGATTATGCAAAGTCATTTCTGCCTGCCCTAGCCTAGTTGGGTTTAGGTGAAACGATATAATGAAGATGAGAAGAAAAAGAAAAGGTTCAACATTTTTTATGAAACTCTGATTCAGGTACCACAAAGTGTGGGATCGACACATCATGGATTAGTAGAAGACAGGTAAGACTCCATAAACCAAGGTATTCTCCCTGCCCCCTGCTAGTCCTATTCTAGCAGCCTTTCCAAAATGGGTTTAAAAGCTTCCCATTTTTAACCACTTAAGAGTTGCTAATCATGCAAATTTTGATTACCTTATACAATGGAAACGGAAGGAAAAAGCATGGCAGTTTATCGGATACAATGGCATAGATGAAGGATAAATACCTCCCATCTTAGCCAAGTACATTGCAAAATGTGAGCCCATAGCTGGCGTGATCAGATAGGCTCCAAGGTATTTTTCCTACAGCAGCACACATCATACAAGTTTCGGTAACAATAATTAAAAAAAAAAAAACAGAGAGGTTGGAAACACTATAAGTTAAGCTACTGAGAATACCAGTCAGGCAGTGGGTTGAATACATGACTTTCAGGAGTAATCAAGGCATGATCTTTTTTATACACATTACGAGTGAAGCCTGGTAAATCTGGGGGAAAAAGCATGAAAATAAGAGACTCTTTCTACAGACAAACTTTTTTGGCTTCATGAATAAAGGCTATAGGAGAAATGGCCACAATTGATGTTTTATGACATTCAAAATTTGTTTCTCTTCTGACGCCCCATAGAGGCGTATAAGACACTGAGATAAAAAATCCATGATTAAACCAGCTCTTCATCTACAGATTTCTGCTCATTTTGTTCTCAAATTTAACTTACTTTACTTATCCTCAAAGCCAAATGGTCTTGCCCCTCAATGCAATCAGCAATATTCATCAATCAAATATGCTACAGCTAAAAAGGAACACATTTTCCCAACCAATCAACAACCAAAAAGAAAAGATCCAGAATCAGCACATCCCAGTGCAAATTGAACTTATTCTTCTACAAATCCTCAGTGCCAAATGATCTCACCCCTCAATGCAACAATCATCAATCAAACATGCCACATCTAATAAAGAACCCACTTTTCCAACAAATCAATGCCAAAAAAAAATATCAATATAGCAATCAGCACGTCCAATCCAAATGACAAATAGAAATGACGCGACCATCGTACAAGCGACGGCGTAAAGCAGAACGCTTCCCCTCCAATCGCACACCCCCACAACCCTAACATCACCAATCAACCACTTCAGAAAACAATCAGCCCCAACAAAAAAGATTACTTTCTTTTTCTTCAAATTCAATAAAAAAAGCACAGACACAGAATAATTCCAAATCAAGCATGTCATCAACAGAAACCAAGTGCAACCAAAATATCGTACCGGAGAGGAGGACTGCGCAGATGGGGAAGGCCGAAGCAGGCATCGGCATCTTCTCCGGCCAGGGAGACGGCGGCGAATTTTCCGTCAGTCGCCAGCGTATATTTTGGATTTTTCGCGCCATAATTATTTACTGTGGGCCCATATGTTTCTGTTCAATAGTATTTGGGCACGTGTGAAGTTTTCGGTGCTGCAAACGTGTGAAACACATAGATGCGGAAGTGGAGATTCGGTATGTTTTATCTTGTTTGTTTTTTTTTTAATAAAAAGGAAATGGATTACGTATGCAAATAATAATAACATATTAATCACACGTGGCGGTCTCTCTCAAAAGTTGAGAGGCAGCCACCAATCATCTTCTTTCCAGAATGTATTCAATTCACGGTAGTTTATAAATAATGCATTAAATAAATGCTATTTTACATATTAGAATAGAAACCATCTAAATTTTTTTTCATTTTATATATGCATGGCAAGATGCAGCACCACTGTATATAAATTTTACTTTTATAGATAAAATCTAGTTAAATAATGAGATGGACTATACACATTTAATATATTAAATATAAATTTTATTTAATTTTAAAGATAAATCCTAATTTTTTATTTTTATGGTACTTTGATCCGTTAAAAGCTACTCTTACTTTTAATTAAAGGTCAATATTAAATTTCTCTTTTATTAATAAAAATAAGATTTTTTTATTAGGCAAACAAACAAATTGATCCTCGGCATAATAATCTAATAACAATGATACCTGGTCGTTGCTTTTCCAGATGCCCGCATTATTGACGTCTATGCCTTAACTCCACATTGTTGTGTCATCATATTGTTGATGTTCAAATTATATATATTCTACGTTAAATGCAACTGCTTAAGGTATGCATGCTCATGAAACAAAGCCAAATACTCTCCAACTACTAGAATTTAAGTATCAGATCCCATTGGCATCGCTAGCAGCTATGTTCAAGACGTTTAGGATGATAACAAATCTTACAGAGACATTGAATTCTCCACAAGCATTTCTTTTATCATGTAAAAAGGCATTAAAGAGTAGCTGCCTGCTGTTTTTTCTTTCTTGGGTGGCCACGGAGGTCAGGTTGTTTTAATCGACTCAATTTGAGTGAAGTTTGACTTATCATTTGACTCACGCACATAGGACACTGGTCATAATTAATGGTCACAGGGAACATGTGTCTTTATGTGCATCCACATCTAATCGACACAAGTCGTAAACACATGCATAACTTAAAATTTTTTATCAATTACAAATTAGGAGGAATATTCAATAATTCATGTAATGGGTAAAAATGTTCCAAATTCCATTGCTTTTTTTATAAGAAAATTAATTATCAAATCACGCCAACAATCAATCAATCGGTATGTTTATATATATGATTCCTTGAAGAACTTTAGCTTACTTAAAGTACATTACCATTATAATTTATAGAATAATTGATCACGACATTAGGCGCAATAAATGTTTTCACTATTTTGTTATCTTTGATAATTTTTTTCTTAGTATTTTCTGAACAATTTATGACCTTGTTTTCGAAGATAAATCCTCACATTCTTACTCCCACCATCACACCAAATCTCTTATGGTAAATCAACACACTAATTAATATTGAATTCACTAATTTATATTGAATTGTTCTAATACTGAAGTGTAACCATATAAATGAAAACATATTTGACAAGAATGATAATGGCAACTAAAGAGATTTTTCAGTCAACTAATATTCTATACCATTGCATGATTTAATAGCAACATGGCCCTTGTAGGAGATGATATCAAAAGTCTTAACCATTTTTTTCTACAAAATAAAATAAGGTATTTTGCACAATTACACATTTTTGTTATATATATATATATAATAACAACAATAATAATAATAATAATAATAAAATAAAGAGACAAATAATAACAAAACAAAAATGTCAGAGGAGAGAAGTGGAGAGATGCAGCGACACGAAAATGCATGCCACATTTGAACCTAATCTCTTTCTCAAGTCATTACATGTTCGAGTATGCTACATCAGCAATCCGAAAATTCTACCACAACATATTTAATTGTATTGGTATAAAATTTTATATTTAATTAAATTATTATAGTATATTTAGAATTATTGTTGGGTATAATGGATGACCAAATTTGTAATGATTAATTTTCAAATATGCAGATTATTAATTGAGTATAATTGAGCTCTTATTCTTTATTTATAATTTTTACTTATTTTTATTATTGTTGAAGGGTCTATAGATCACAATCCTACTGAATATTTTAATTTTAATTTTAATATTAATATTTTAGCATCTACTGAAATGATTATTAATCCTTGATTATTTTTTAGTAGACCTCTTCATACCATACATCTTTTCTTATTTCAAGTTTTACCCTAAATTAGAAATAATTGCAAAAATCTATATCAGAGATAATTTTTTAGACTTTTTCACGTATTAAATTCTTGTAGCCCATGAATATACATTGAAACTTACGTGAATTAAAAGTTTTGTAAATTAAATATAGAACCCATTCTAACAACCAATTATTATTGTGTTATTATATATTAATTAAAATAGAAGATAGATAGAAGATTAAATAAACTCCTATAAATATGCATATTCTTTTATTTAATTCAGGTAAATTAAATATTGAGTTCCATTCTAACAACCAATTAGATTTTGCCGTTTGCTAAATTTTCTTACCAAAAGTTGTAAAAGATGTTGTTTTAATATATATATATATATATATATATATATATATATATATATATATATATAATATATATCAAGACTAAAAACTAATAAGTTGGTGTCAGACTCTAATTGAAAGTTGTAAAAGTTGGTTTATTATTATTTATTATAAAGATTTTACTTTCTCGAATTATGACTCAAAACTCTCATAAGATTAGGCTTGTGAAAATTTTTGTGCGCATTGAGATCTATTTTTGTATTTTAGGAGTTGGCTACACTAGTACATGGAAAGTTATAAAATGATAACCATCCTCACCCCCAAAAAGTGAAAGTATACACATACATGCATAGTACTATAGGAGGATGCAAACTATGACTCAGACACTTCAAATTACAGTTTTTAATTCCTCTGTGGATGTCAACTTTGATGAGGTAGTGCTAGAGGGCTTGAAGCTGTACTAGATAGGAGATACAATCACCACAATTATTTCAACATCAATTGTCACGTCATTGGGGAATTGTATAGCCATTTTGCCTTTAGAACTTTTAGGCTTTTAGCTTAAAAAATAAGTTCTAAATTAGAAATTCTAATAAATATTACTGAGAGATTATATACATGCAACGGGTGTATTAATCCTCACATATATTAAGTACTCAAAATATGCTTCCAGATAACTTACGTTTGAAACCATTTGCTTTTGATGAGAACAAGTGTCTGGTAACTAATGTGGAAAAGAGCACAACAACAAACACTAATGACTTGATCTTAGGCATTCTTACTATGTAAGAAGAAATACTGGATGCTGTGTCTTGATTAGATCATAGGCTTCTTTCAGTGAAAATGAATTTTGCAAAGTTACCTTTAATAAAAGTATGTCATCAATGAGATAATCATAATGACCCGATATATGTGAAACCTGATATATAGACTTAAGTCAAATAAGTTAATACACCTTCACTAATATATTAGATTTTACTATGTAAGTGAGATTACTTTGGAGATAGATTTGGTTCCTAAAAGAAAGGAGAGCGGTGGGCGCAGCCAGAGGAGGAGCGGGAGTGGGGATCGCGCTTGCCGGAGGAGGTGGGGGCGCAGCCATCCTATCCTTCTCCTTCCCATTGGCGCCACCCCTCGACGTCGACGGCGAGGACAGGTCTAGGTGCTTGTCCAGCGTCACCGATGAGCTTCCGCTCAAGCGGCCCCATCTCCGCCTTCGATCGGGTTGCCACCGCCACTCTCCTGCACCTCCTCCTCAAGCGCCGCCGACCGCCATGGCCAGGTTGTGGGGAGGAAAGGTCGAAGCTTTGAGGTGGAAACTTGGAATTTGTGAATAAGAGATGGGATTTGGGGGGGGGTGGTGGGGGGTGTGGAATGGGTTTCTTCTCCAAGCTCCACAACCAATTCTTTGCCCTTGCCTTGCCTGGAACTCTGCTTTGCTGGTGCCATCTTGGTGACAAAATTCCTGGATGAAGAGGGGTGATGATCAACTGCAACAATGGTGGAAGAAGGGCTGCAAATGCTGCAACCAAGGGGAGGAACCAGATGGCGATCTGGTTCCTTGGATTCCAAGAAAACTTGT